>OX383933.1:29283464-29288464 GCA_947532085.1 Elegia similella | reverse complement strand
AACCTAACCTAACCTAACCTAACCTAACCTAACCTAACCTAACCTAACCTAACCTAACCTAACCTAACCTAACCTAACCTAACCTAACCTAACCTAACCTAACCGGAAATTTTGTGCTCCCGAATCTTAATCTGTTTCAGTTGCCGCTTATATATCCATTAGCTTAGCCCTAAATAATAGTATTTGAATAGACAGAACCTACCTGCACCTGTAAAATCACCTAATACTTACCGATTTGCATATTTCTCAAATTTGGTCATTTTTACAGCTGTTTTTCGCTCCTAACATATATTTCTTCTACTTTTTTCTACCTGGTACTCTTATTTCATCTTCTCCTAGCCGCCCCGCGTCGATTTGTAGCGTTTCCGCCGCAAATCGGCGAAAGATCGGCCCTCCAGGCCTCCTGTTGTAATTTCAAAGTATCAAAAATTAACATTTTGTTCGATTTCCAAAAATTTTTCATCGAAAGTACTTCTGCTTCATTACGTTTTCAGTGCCTCCCGTCACGCCGCGTCGTTTGACGTTTCATTTATCAAAATCGGCTCAGTAGTTTCTGAATTATTAAGGATTTTCTGATATTTAGGTATCAAAAAGTCTACCTAAGGCGAGTTTACGTAATTCGATTCGAAATTTTGTGCTCCCGAATCTTAATCTGTTTCAGTTGCCGCTTATATATCCATTAGCTTAGCCCTAAATAATAGTATTTGAATAGACAGAACCTACCTGCACCTGTAAAATCACCTAATACTTACCGATTTGCATATTTCTCAAATTTGGTCATTTTTACAGCTGTTTTTCGCTCCTAACATATATTTCTTCTACTTTTTTCTACCTGGTACTCTTATTTCATCTTCTCCTAGCCGCCCCGCGTCGATTTGTAGCGTTTCCGCCGCAAATCGGCAAAAAATCGCCCTCCCGCCCACCCTTGGTTCATTCACTAAGTAAACTCGGTCACTGAGAGAGAATTACTAAGTGTCAAAGATGGTCGTCCAAAGGTCGCCCACTCGACAGGGAGACCAATTGCCGACCCAGTCACGGGCTTTTGTAGATAATCCAACGCCTCCGGACCCTGTATCGTTTCTCTCTTCACCTGAGGAAATAGTCGCGTCAGCGGCCAGAAGGGGCTCTAATACTCCGCCTCTTAGGTACGATTCGGACTCCGTCACGAATCTTACTCCGTACTTTGCGACGCCCTCTTCTCCCGCTCCCCAAATAACCGTCGCTGAGGTGCACCCACCACCAAGCACCCAAGATCCTCAGCCCTCAAAAACAACTAAATCTAAGAATGCGGCCACTACCGTCGTGGAATTACCGGCCTGGGCTGAGGATGTTAAGGACATGGATACTTTCGTGGCGGCGGTAACGACACTGACTTCTGCCATTAACAAAGCGGTCACCGAGGGTAAAAGCGTGACCGCAGGCAACAAGAGAGTTATTACGGCCGCCGCGCATGAGATCCAAAGAGCCACTCAAGTCCTCATTAGGTTAAGCGAGAATGGTTCGGCTACTATAATAAACCAACCTCAAAGCTCCGAAAGCATCGTTTCGGTGATTCGCGATACTATCCGCGAGGAACTTAAGGATGCCAGACAAACTTCCCACCCATCACCAACACCCCTCATTAAAAGCTTCGCTGCGACGGTATCGGCGCCACCACCGAAGCGTTTCTCTACACGAACATTGCCGTCTATAATAGTGAAGTCTAAGGAAACTGGCGACCAGCAGCCAGCGGTTTATGATGAGTGGCGTAAGAACGTGTCTTTCAGAAACACCAATTATGCTCCGTCGAAAGTGAAGGCTCTAAAACATAACATGCTTAAAATAGAGTTTGACACGCCGGAACAACGTGACGAAACGCTAAAAAAAGTGAATACAATCCCCGGAATAGTGGCTGAGGAAGCCAAGCTTCGACGCCCGCTCATTATCCTCAAGGGCATAAACCAACACATCAAAAAAGAGGAACTAATCGAAGTACTAAGCCAACAAAATCAGTTAGCGGCCGAGGACATCAGGCTATGCTTTTTACTAAAAAACCGTAGTGAGTACCTATATAATGCTGTACTGGAGGTTGCGCCGGCGGTGCGACGGCGACTTGTGGAGGAAGGACGTGCGAACGTGGAGCACCAGAGGGTGCACGTGGCGGATTTCAGCCGCTTTGTTCAATGCTACAAGTGTTTACAGTTTGGTCACACCAATAACAAGTGCTCGGCTGAATTCTACCCGTGCGGCCACTGTGGCTCCACGGCCCACCACATGACCTCGTGCCCGGTCAAAACCGACGCTAGCAAAAAGAGCTGCTACAATTGCAGCAAGAGTAACACCGCTCAGAAAACAACACCCCATTCTGCACTCGATGCCAAGTTATGCCCCAAAATAATAAACGCCATGAAATCCCTCGAAGAACGTACTGATTATGGATATTAAGTCCCTCAAAGTAATACAATGTAATCTCGATAAATCCAAAAATTGCACAGCAGAATTTATAAACTACTTTATGAACAATGATTACACAGTAGCCCTTGTTTCCGAACCCTACATTGGAAAGGGGCCTTCTGTACGTTCAACACCAGGGATAATGACCTACCAGTTCCCAGCTGACAGAACCACCAAAGCATGCATCCTCATCAAAGCTGACACTGTCCAGGCACTGGGTATATCTCAGTACTCGTCGCCTAATTTATCCATTGTTCAAATTAAAGTGGGACATCAGCCTCTGTACATCGCGTCTGCATACGTAGAGCCCAATGCTGATGAGCACGGTACGTTAGAAAGGATTGACCATTTTATAGGACAGATTGGAAACTCGCACTGCATTCTGGGTGGTGATTTCAATGGTTGGCATCCTGCCTGGGGTAGCTCCAGAGCAAATCCTCGCGGTAACGAAGTGCTGGAGCTAACGTACGGCAAAGATCTCGTACTCTGCAATACTGGAAGTGTGCCGACCTTTGAGACCGTCACCCATGGTCGGGACCGGTCGTCGATTGTGGACCTCACATTTGCCTCTGCTCACATCCATGATAAGCTGGAAAACTGGAAAGTAAATTTGGAAGCTTGCCCAACATCATACCATAACGCCATTGATTTTTCCATTAAATTCAATAATAGCATTCACAATAAATCAAGAAATAACACCTCCACCTTTAAATACAACGCCAGTAAAGCAGACTGGGATATATTTAAAACAGAATTGCGGAAACTAATGGATCGGGCTGGGCTCACTCATGCCGACGTGAGCAATTACACTATCCTCCAATTGGAAAAGATAATTGATGATTTGACCAAAGTTATAAAAAAAGCATGCAACAAATCCATGCCAACTAAGACGGGCACGGCCAAACACAGGCCGCCGTGGTGGAGCGAGGAACTAGAGCAGCACAAACGTGGGGTTATCGATCTACATCACCAACTACATATTGCCAAAAGATTAAACCAGAGTGTAGATCAATTAGCTAGCGAGCTAGCACTCAGTAAGGCAGACTATGCGCAAAAAATCAAAAAGGCCAGCACGGAGAATTTTAGACAGTTCTGCGAACTCCAAACCAAGGAAAATGTCTGGTCACTGACTAACCGACTGCTCAGGGTCACATCTCCATCACAGCCTCCGGTAACCCTTAACATCAATGGTGTACACACCGCGGAGGCAAAGGAGACAGCTCAAGCCATGCTAGATCACTTTTTCTCGGATGACTCTCCTGACTGCGAGGAGCGCCACAGAGTCCTCCGAGAAAACATGTCGAAAAAACCCTCCACACATGACGATCTTCCTTTCCAGGAAAGTGAAATTCTGGAGATCCTCGAATCTATGAACCCACACAAGGCGCCGGGACTAGACGGGCTAACGTCGGATATATGTCTCCACTTCGCGAATAACTACCCCCAATTAATCACCAATATCATGAACAGATGTCTCCAACTTGGGAAATTCCCCAAACAATGGAAAATGGCATACGTCAAAATAATCCCTAAACCTGGGAAGGGCAGCTATTCCGAACTTAGCTCGTTCCGTCCTATTGGCTTGATCGCTGTCTTGGGAAAACTTTTGGAGAAACTATTCATCAGAAGAGTGAACTTTGCAGCGGCTCGGGCCGGCACATCCAACTCAAGACAATTCGGGTTCAAAGAACAAGTCAGTACCACTACAGCCCTACACACCGCTATCAACAAAATTAAAGAAGCCAAGGAACAACGCCTGCAGGTGGTCGCTGTCTCGCTGGACATTAAAGCGGCCTTTGACAACGCATGGTGGCCCGCGCTGTTCAACAGACTGAGGCAAATTGGCTGCCCGCAAAATATCTTCGGCCTTATTTTGGATTATGTCCAAAATAGGGAAGTCATATTAGACCATGCCAACTGCCGGGTCACCAAAAGTATGTCAAAGGGGTGCATACAGGGCTCCGCTTGCGGACCCATTCTGTGGAATATTGTGCTGGACGAGCTGTTGGAGTTGGAACTACCGTCGGGATGTCACATCCAAGCATTCGCGGACGATGTCCTGTTGATAGTCACGGGGAAGCAGGCTAGCGATGTTCAGAGCTCGGCTTGTCGGGCCCTGGACATGATAACGCAGTGGGGACGCGAGGTTAAACTCGAATTTGGACCCACCAAAACGCAGGTCATCGCATTCACTCCAAAAGCCAAGAGCGTAACTTTGTGTATGAACGGGCATACGCTGCAGCTGGCCCGGGAAATTAAACTCCTGGGTATCATTATCGACGAAAAGTTAATTTTCCATAATCATATAAAGTATGTCATCGCCAAGACCTCGCGCATATTTGACAAAATCTGCTTGTATACCCGGCCAACCTGGGGGGCACACCCCGAAAACATAAGGGCCATATATAACCACGTTATAGTACCTATTGTCACCTATGCTGCTGGGATCTGGGGGCAAGTAGCCACTAAAAAATATGTAAAACGAAAGCTCGCCAGCATGCAGCGGTGTTTTGCTATAAAGGCAATCAAAGGGTTCAGAACAGTGTCTACCAATGCAGCGCTGGCAT
>OX383933.1:29253464-29278464 GCA_947532085.1 Elegia similella | reverse complement strand
CACATCGCCAAGAATATGGCAGAGCGTAGTTGATGCCGGTAGCCTCCGCATAGATCTACAGGTCATCCAAGCGGAGGACCAGTCCCCCCTAGCGCAATGCTCGCGTTGCCTAGGGTACGGACACACTAGGCGTTTCTGCAAGGACCCTGTAGATCTATGCAGTCACTGCGGGGGCGACCACTTGCGCACCGCATGCCCCGACTGGCAGGCAGGGGGTACGCCCAGCTGCCAAAATTGTAAAAAGGCTGGTCTGGCTGTCGTGGACCACAATGCATTCCATAGCGATTGCCCGGTAAAGCGGAAGTGGGACGCGATAGCCAGATCAGCTATAGCTTATTGCTAAAAAAGAGAAGGATGTGAGAATGGATGCAGTGCTTCAGTGGGGGCCGTGTGCTGGTGGGGCGGAAGACATGGGGGGTCATAAAGTGCGAATAACCCAGTTAAATAAACCGACCGCCCACAACAATGTTGTGGCGGCGACTTGTAGTAAGAAATGGAGATTAGCACTCCTCCCTCATGACTTTGAGCCCAGCCAGCGGAACGGCTGGCACTGGAGTCACCTAGTATGTAAAGAGATGAGGGGGGCCCCCGCTTCCCTTTGTCCCCTTTCGGTTAAGCAAGAATATAATGTATTCTACAAAATAAATAAAACATTTATTTCAGTAAAACAGAAGGGGGGCTGGGGGGCGCGAGTGCCCTGCAGTTGGATACGGTGATGAAGTGAAAGTAATATGGCATGTAAGAACGAGTGAGAAAAGTAAGTAGAAACGATTATTATTAGTGAGCGTGACTAGTATGAATGAATAAAGTGGAAGCGTGTATCAAATGTGCGTGTTATAAGTGTTGTATGTGCAGTGTTGTTGCGTATGTGTCAGTATTGGTGAAGTAACAAAAAGTCTTACACTTTTCAATGCTATAACAAAATGGAATTCGTTGTCCTGGTGAAATAAAAGACGATGTATATATTAAAGTAAATATCGAGTTTATATAAGAGTAAATACGGAGATAAAGATCGAATGAAATGAAATAGAATGTAAACTAAAATTTGTTAATAAGTATGGTGACTATGAATAGTAGAAATAGTAATATATAAGAATGAAAGAAGTATGAAAACATAATGATTCAAAATAGTAATAAATAAGAATGTATGATGATGAGTGAAAGAAACAGAAGGATGGGTGAATGTAAATGTGTAGAAACTTCAAACGTGGACATAGTCTCCATCACAATATATGGGGGGAAAAGTAAAAAAAATATAAAAAAAAAAAAAAAAAAAAACCTAACCTAACCTAACCTAACCTAACCTAACCTAACCTAACCAAGGAAACTGGCGACCAGCAGCCAGCGGTTTATGATGAGTGGCGTAAGAACGTGTCTTTCAGAAACACCAATTATGCTCCGTCGAAAGTGAAGGCTCTAAAACATAACATGCTTAAAATAGAGTTTGACACGCCGGAACAACGTGACGAAACGCTAAAAAAAGTGAATACAATCCCCGGAATAGTGGCTGAGGAAGCCAAGCTTCGACGCCCGCTCATTATCCTCAAGGGCATAAACCAACACATCAAAAAAGAGGAACTAATCGAAGTACTAAGCCAACAAAATCAGTTAACGGCCGAGGACATCAGGCTATGCTTTTTACTAAAAAACCGTAGTGAGTACCTATATAATGCTGTACTGGAGGTTGCGCCGGCGGTGCGACGGCGGCTTGTGGAGGAAGGACGTGCGAACGTGGAGCACCAGAGGGTGCACGTGGCGGATTTCAGCCGCTTTGTTCAATGCTACAAGTGTTTACAGTTTGGTCACACCAATAACAAGTGCTCGGCTGAATTCTACCCGTGCGGCCACTGTGGCTCCACGGCCCACCACATGACCTCGTGCCCGGTCAAAACCGACGCTAGCAAAAAGAGCTGCTACAATTGCAGCAAGAGTAACACCGCTCAGAAAACAACACCCCATTCCGCACTCGATGCCAAGTTATGCCCCAAAATAATAAACGCCATGAAATCCCTCGAAGAACGTACTGATTATGGATATTAAGTCCCTCAAAGTAATACAATGTAATCTCGATAAATCCAAAAATTGCACAGCAGAATTTATAAACTACTTTATGAACAATGATTACACAGTAGCCCTTGTTTCCGAACCCTACATTGGAAAGGGGCCTTCTGTACGTTCAACACCAGGGATAATGACCTACCAGTTCCCAGCTGACAGAACCACCAAAGCATGCATCCTCATCAAAGCTGACACTGTCCAGGCACTGGGTATATCTCAGTACTCGTCGCCTAATTTATCCATTGTTCAAATTAAAGTGGGACATCAGCCTCTGTACATCGCGTCTGCATACGTAGAGCCCAATGCTGATGAGCACGGTACGTTAGAAAGGATTGACCATTTTATAGGACAGATTGGAAACTCGCACTGCATTCTGGGTGGAGATTTCAATGGTTGGCATCCTGCCTGGGGTAGCTCCAGAGCAAATCCTCGCGGTAACGAAGTGCTGGAGCTAACGTACGGCAAAGATCTCGTACTCTGCAATACTGGAAGTGTGCCGACCTTTGAGACCGTCACCCATGGTCGGGACCGGTCGTCGATTGTGGACCTCACATTTGCCTCTGCTCACATCCATGATAAGCTGGAAAACTGGAAAGTAAATTTGGAAGCTTGCCCAACATCATACCATAACGCCATTGATTTTTCCATTAAATTCAATAATAGCATTCACAATAAATCAAGAAATAACACTTCCACCTTTAAATACAACGCCAGTAAAGCAGACTGGGATATATTTAAAACAGAATTGCGGGAACTAATGGATCGGGCTGGGCTCACTCATGCCGACGTGAGCAATTACACTATCCTCCAATTGGAAAAGATAATTGATGATTTGACCAAAGTTATAAAAAAAGCATGCAACAAATCCATGCCAACTAAGACGGGCACGGCCAAACACAGGCCGCCGTGGTGGAGCGAGGAACTAGAGCAGCACAAACGTGGGGTTATCGATCTACATCACCAACTACACATTGCCAAAAGATTAAACCAGAGTGTAGATCAATTAGCTAGCGAGCTAGCACTCAGTAAGGCAGACTATGCGCAAAAAATCAAAAAGGCCAGCACGGAGAATTTTAGACAGTTCTGCGAACTCCAAACCAAGGAAAATGTCTGGTCACTGACTAACCGACTGCTCAGGGTCACATCTCCATCACTGCCTCCGGTAACCCTTAACATCAATGGTGTACACACCGCGGAGGCAAAGGAGACAGCTCAAGCCATGCTAGATCACTTTTTCTCGGATGACTCTCCTGACAGCGAGGAGCGCCACAGAGTCCTCCGAGAAAACATGTCGAAAAAACCCTCCACACATGACGATCTTCCTTTCCAGGAAAGTGAAATTCTGGAGATCCTCGAATCTATGAACCCACACAAGGCGCCGGGACTAGACGGGCTAACGTCGGATATATGTCTCCACTTCGCGAATATCTACCCCCAATTAATCACCAATATCATGAACAGATGTCTCCAAATTGGGAAATTCCCCAAACAATGGAAAATGGCATACGTCAAAATAATCCCTAAACCTGGGAAGGGCAGCTATTCCGAACTTAGCTCGTTCCGTCCTATTGGCTTGATCGCTGTCTTGGGAAAACTCTTGGAGAAACTATTCATCAAAAGAGTGAACTTTGCAGCGGCTCGGGCCGGCACATCCAACTCAAGACAATTCGGGTTCAAAGAACAAGTCAGTACCACTACAGCCCTACACACCGCTATCAACAAAATTAAAGAAGCCAAGGAACAACGCCTGCAGGTGGTCGCTGTCTCGCTGGACATTAAAGCGGCCTTTGACAACGCATGGTGGCCCGCGCTGTTCAACAGACTGAGGCAAATTGGCTGCCCGCAAAATATCTTCGGCCTTATTTTGGATTATGTCCAAAATAGGGAAGTCATATTAGACCATGCCAACTGCCGGGTCACCAAAAGTATGTCAAAGGGGTGCATACAGGGCTCCGCTTGCGGACCCATTATGTGGAATATTGTGCTGGACGAGCTGTTGGAGTTGGAACTACCGTCGGGATGTCACATCCAAGCATTCGCGGACGATGTCCTGTTGATAGTCACGGGGAAGCAGGCTAGCGATGTTCAGAGCTCGGCTTGTCGGGCCCTGGACATGATAACGCAGTGGGGACGCGAGGTTAAACTCGAATTTGGACCCACCAAAACGCAGGTCATCGCATTCACTCCAAAAGCCAAGAGCGTAACTTTGTGTATGAACGGGCATACGCTGCAGCTGGCCCGGGAAATTAAACTCCTGGGTATCATTATCGACGAAAAGTTAATTTTCCATAATCATATAAAGTATGTCATCGCCAAGACCTCGCGCATATTTGACAAAATCTGCTTGTATACCCGGCCAACCTGGGGGGCACACCCCGAAAACATAAGGGCCATATATAACCACGTTATAGTACCTATTGTCACCTATGCTGCTGGGATCTGGGGGCAAGTAGCCACTAAAAAATATGTAAAACGAAAGCTCGCCAGCATGCAGCGGTGTTTTGCTATAAAGGCAATCAAAGGGTTCAGAACAGTGTCTACCAATGCAGCGCTGGCATTGGCACAGTTCATGCCTCTGGACCTAAAAATCGACGAGGTCTACACTGTTGAAATGGCGCGTCTCACTGGGACCACTCGGTACCTGCCGGGCGATGTGGGCCTGGAGAAACCCACCCCTATTGCGGAAATGCTTCATCCTGCTCAGAGAGTAAATGTGGCGCCAACATTAACTGAGGACAGACCGGATGAACAGCAGCAGCAGGATGCTAACGCTGCATATATCTACACCGACGGCAGCAAGCTAGACGACGGTGCTGTTGGCGCTGCATTTGTTTGCATGCAGGGTGATGTACCAGCAGTTACCAAAAAATTTAAACTACACGATTGTTGCTCCGTGTTCCAGGCTGAACTTTTAGCCATACGCAAAGCTTGTGAATGGGCCACTCAACAAAACTACGGGCACATAAACATCTATTCAGACTCTCAGTCTGCGTTGCTCGCGTTGGCTAATCGCAGCAATGCCCACCCTTTAGTTCACGCGATCCACAAATCAATCCATCATTACTCAGGTAAAGTGAAGGTGGCATGGGTGAAAAGCCACGCGGGCAATATTGGAAACGAGACTGCCGACGGTGCTGCCAAAGCCGCTACAAAATTGCATAGTTCACATCATTATGACCGTTTCCCTATATCCTACTTAAAGAAAATTTTAAAAAAACGGAATCTAGAAGCTTGGCAGCATCGGTACAGCTCCGAACCACAGGGGAGCCACACACGGTCCATGCTGCCCACAATAGCCCAAATTGGAAGCCTCTTCAGCGTCACTGAAAGAGGCTTCCATCTAACTCAAATTCTAACAGGGCACGGCTTTCACAAACAGTACCTTAAACGTTTTCACATAACAGAAAATGATAAGTGCCCATGCGACAACATTGCCACGCAATCCATCGAACATCTACTAAAGCAGTGCCCCAAATTTACAAACGCCCGGTTCAGCCACGAATCCAAGTGTGCGTTTCTAGGAACCGACCCATACAGCCTTGCAGGGTTCGTGAAGAACGAGCGAGCGGTTCTCTCGTTCACGACTTTCGTCCGAGACATAGTCAGCGGACTGAAAAGCTTTAATAAAACATAAATTTAAAACCAACTGATCCCTCTAAAGTCCATCTTTCCTTCATTATAATAGATTAAATTCCACTAACATTCTGTATCAAATAGCAGAATTAAATTCTCTGACAAATAAGTCAGAGAACAAAAAAAAAAAAAAAACCTAACCTAACCTAACCTAACCTAACCTAACCTAACCTAACCTAACCTAACCTAACCTAACCTAACCTAACCTAACCTAACCTAACCTAACCTAACCTAACCTAACCTAACCTAACCTAACCTAACCTAACCTAACCTAACCTAACCTAACCTAACCTAACCTAACCTTTTTTTTTTTTTTTTTTTTTTTCTAATGCGAAGAAAATCCCTTCGGATACCGCACCAGCTCGGGATGCCGGTGCGGTTATGTGGTGTGACCACTAAAAACTCCGCGGTGTCAACTACTCTTCCGCTTTGGCCAGGGGCGTGTGCTTTGGGCGCTCCACAGCCCTGACGCGGTTGCCATAAGTGGCATCACCAGTTGGCTTGCTCACGGGACCCTCTCCAACGAGAGGGGCGGAGCAGCACGGGTTGGCCCATCGGCCGTCTATTCGTACCCGTTTGGGGAAAGGCACGTTGACACGAATGCCTTTCAACCCGGAGGACCATTCATGTCGGACGACGGAGTCCCGTATCCATCGTCCGGCTGGCCCTCATTATGGAGGCAGCAGTTGCTGGCCGTAGGCCCGCCTTCTGCGCCTTGTGCGTCGGCGGCGGATGGCCAGGCTGCTAGTAGCCTCCCGGACTCTCTCCGCCGCTTCTTTGCGGAGCATTACGCTCTCCGCAAAAGTCTGCACCGCCATCCACGATCTCTCGCTGTCCACCATGGCACGTACCACGGTCGGCAGCGAAAGGTCATTTCCAACCACTAACCGCATTTGCACGCGGTCTTCCGCCCAGGATGGGCAGTCCGCCAGGACATGTTGGGCGTCCTCGTTCGTGCAGTAGTCACAGTGGTGACAGACTGCAGTCGGTTCTCGGCCCGCTATCCGACACAAATACCCACCGAAACAACCATGTCCAGTGAGTATCTGCGTCAGCCTAAAACACAACGTCCCGTGCTGCCTAGTCAACCACTGGACCAGCACTGGTCGGATCGCCTCAATGGTCCTGACACCATAACTAGGGTGCTCCATCCTGAGCGCCCACTCCTCGACGGCAAGTCGGCGCAGCTCGTCACGGCGGCCTTCCACCTCTCTTGGAGCTGGGCTGTTGCCCTGCACCAGGGCCTCCTCGCGCCACTTGAACAGAGACGCGAGGACCCCGGCCTCCAAATCCCAGGGCATAGCACCCGCCAGTGCACACGCAGCCTCACATGAGGTCGTGCGATACCCTCTGATGGCCCTTATCGCCACCACTCTTTGTGGTCTCCGCAGGACAGCGATGTTGTACCGATTCAGGGCCTCGTACCATACTGGGGCGCCATATAATGCCATCGATCGCACGACACCCATGTAAAGCCGTCTGCAGGGTGCATCCGGGCCCTCCAAGTTCGGCAAGAGCCGCGCCAACTCACCGGCCGCCGTCATAAGACGCGGCACCAATTGTGTGAAGTGCGCCCTAAAGCTCCAATTACCATCAAGGACAATGCCAAGGTACCGCATTGTCGACTTGATGGGAATTGGAACTCCACCAACAATCAAGCTGGAGCCTGGAGGTGGCCCCCTCCGACGGCCGTGAAAACACAAAGCCTCGGACTTGTGGAGTGCCACCTCCAGACCCAGCTGGCGGATTCGGCGCACTACCTGCGCAACGCCCGCCGTTGCTAGCACAGCTGCCTCATGGAACGTGGTGCTACGAGCCGTCACAAGTGTGTCGTCAGCGTAGCACACCACCTCGACTCCCGGTAGGGTGGCCCCCCGCAGCACCCAGTCATATCCGATGTTCCACAGGAGCGGCCCTAAGACAGAACCCTGTGGAACACCGCATGACATATCTTTCTGCTTCCACCCATTTTGTGCAGGGAAGATGACCTTCCTACCAGACAGGTAATCGCCCACTACGCGGCGCAGGTATGTTGGCACTCCATGGAATTGGAGTGCCTCCATTATGCAAGCCCAGGGGAGGGTGTTAAACGCATTAGAAATATCTAGTGAAACGACCAAGACGACCTCACCCTGGGAAACCGCTTCCTGCGCCAACGTCTTTACCCGCAGGATGGCGTGGATCGTCGATCTACCCCGGCGGAACCCATACTGGCAATCCGCCAAGTCCGGACCAGTAGTTTCGAGGTGCTTGACGATCCGGTTTGCAGTGACTCTTTCGAGCAGTTTGCCCGCCTCGTCAAGCACCACGAGAGGTCGGAAACCAGACGGGGAATCCGCCGGTCGTCCCTCTTTCCTCAATAAAACCAAACGTCCCGTCTTCCACGCCTGGGGAAATCTTCCCTGCACAAAACAGGCATTCAAAAGGCCTCGAAATCGCTCCTCTAGTCCATCGTGGCTCAGAGCGAGGACAAGAGCTCGACCCGGCACTCCATCGGGACCCGGGGCGGTGTTTTTCGCGCGCATTTTTTCGATTGAAGTGTCCATCTCGTCCCGGGTAATCTCGGGGATCCCTTCTCGGTCCTCGCCCCGAGTCATCAAGGATGCAGGGGGGCTAAACTCCGCTCTCTGGGGAAACAGACTAGAGACCACTTCCTCCAGGAGCTGCGGCTGTAGACTCTGTGTCAGTGGGGCGGCATACGGGCGAATCTTTTTACGTATTAGCTTATAAGGCCGTCCCCACGGATCACGGTCAAGCGTAGCCAGCAACTCCTGTCTGGCTATCTGCTTCGCCTCAGCAATTGCCGCCTTAAGGGCAGACTTCGCCTCCGTCAGGTTTGCGAGCAGGGCGGCCTCATGAACCTGGTTCCGGCGCCGCCTTCTACGGGATCGGGCGTATTGGCGTCTCGCTGCTATGCAAGCAGCGCGAAGCTGCGAAAGTGTTGGTGACCACCAATACACCCATCTCTTGGGAGGACGAGTACTATTCCGGGGCATTGACGCATCACAAATCGCTGTCAATGCACCCCGGAACCATTCCGTCTCGTCCTCTACCACCAACTCTACCGGCGCACGGAACCATTCCTGTACTATGGCCGCCTCATGCAACAGTTCGTTGTCGAGGCGCTTTAGTTGCCACCTCGGGCCAGCCCCGTTCGGGGTCCAGCTCGTGCTGCTTGGATTTGTGGAGGACGGGGAGAGATCAAATCGCACATAGCGATGATCAGAGAGCGTCTCCACGTCCTCCATCACAAGCCAGTTGTGGGAACGGCAGGCCAGATTCGGAGTCGCAAAAGCAACATCAACTATGGAGCTGCCGTTCCAGCGCACGCAAGTCGGAACTGAACCCCGATTCAACACCACTAGCCCGATGGTGATCAGCCATTCTTCCACCACCCTCCCTCGACCTCGTCTGTCGATTGCTGGGGATCCCCACGCCGGAGATTCAGCGTTGAGATCCCCAACAACAAGTACGGGGTGAGGATGGCTCCTGAGTACACACGCCTCGACATCGGCCAGGAATGCCTCAAACTCGCTGAGCGGCCGGTTGGGCGAGAAGTATACCCCAACCACAACAATGCCACTCAGCAGAGCTGAGACAAATCCATGGCCTCGAACTATACCCGACGGAGGCGAAATATTCGCCGACGACACCAGAGCCACATGGCCCTCCAAATCCGGCACCCAGTTTTCCCTGGGTGGAACGAAATATGGTTCCACAACAACCGTCACATCAATCAACCACTGTGCCATGCTCTGGCAGAGCAGATCCTGTGCTCCGGCACAGTGGTTGATATTCGCCTCAAGTACTTTAAGGGCCATATTAATTAGTAATTGGTCCAGTATCCATCTCGGCGGCGGCGTTTTCTGACGCCTGCTGGGCAGGTTGCGACTGAGCCGTAGCCAACCTAACCTAACCTAACCTAACCTAACCTAACCTAACCTAACCTAACCTAACCTAACCTAACCTAACCTAACCTAACCTAACCTAACCTAACCTAACCTAACCTAACCTAACCTAACCTAACCTAACCTTTTTTTTTTTTTTTTTTTTTTTTTTTTTTTTTTTTTTTTTTTTTTTTTTTAACGAAGGAAAGATCCATGTTACGGATACCCGACAGCTTGCAGGGGAAGCTGTCGGGTTATGTGGGACTCCACGCCAGAGTGACGTGCCTACCCACTAAAAAACCTTCGGAGTTCCATCTCGGCCGCTTTTGCCGGGGACACGGGAAGGGAAATACGACCGCGAACCCCGGCGCGGCTGGCCGCCAACGCGGCCCCTCCTCGGGGACGTCATAGCGCCCCCCATCCACTCACCAAGTAGGCGCGTCCGGAACTCACGGACGCGCCGTACCTCCTTGGGCCAATTGAGAGGCGGCAGACTCCCACGCAGTCCACCGCCTGTGGCCCCATGGGAGCCAGATAAACTGGCTCCCAGCGGCGGAGAAGATGTTAGGCTCCGCCGCTTGCCTCTCGCCGCAAACACGTGCGGCACCGCTCGGCCGCGGAAGAAAGGGAGATCGGCAACGCAGCACCGAAACTCCCACTCCTCCGCGACCGATCTCCGACCACAACCACGGCGGTGTGGCCCCGCCTGAAGCGCCGGGAGAGCAATAAAATATTACCCTCCCGGCGGCTCCACCTCGGGTGGGGGGAGATCTTCCCACTCCCCCGCCGCCCCAATGGGCGCATCCTTGCGGATGCGCCCCTCCCCGGGTGGGGGCAGATCTTCCCACTGCCCCGCCGCCCCATTGGGCGCATCCCAGCAGGCTCAAGGCCGAAGCCGAGCCCGCGGGAGCGCCCCTCCTCGGGTGGGGGGAGAACTTCCCACTCCCCCGCCGCCCCAATGTGGGCGCTCGCTGCTGGTGTGTCAGGCAGCAGGAGCGCCCCCGCGCGGGTTCCTCTTGGCTTCCCCGTGGTTTGAGGACTAACCACGGGTACTGAGCCCCCCCGGTACGACAAACCGGGAACCACCTCGGGGGGGAACCTAACCTAACCTAACCTAACCTAACCTAACCTAACCTAACCTAACCTAACCTAACCTAACCTAACCTAACCTAACCTAACCTAACCTAACCTAACCTAACCTAACCTAACCTAACCTAACCTAACCTAACCTAACCTAACCTAACCTAACCTAACCTAACCTAACCTAACCTAACCTAACCTAACCTAACCTAACCTAACCTAACCTAACCTAACCTAACCTAACCTAACCTAACCTAACCTAACCTAACCTAACCTAACCTAACCTAACCTAACCTAACCTAACCTAACCTAACCTAACCTAACCTAACCTAACCTAACCTAACCTAACCTAACCTAACCTAACCTAACCTAACCTAACCTAACCTAACCTAACCTAACCCAGTCTGCTTCGAGCACGCGTCGAGTGCACACGCGTTTTAGTGCGCTCCGCAAAAATAATTACAAAAAAGTGGAAAATAGCATAGAACAGTGTTGGAAATAACAGTGACTTACCTGTGTATCAACGTTGACTAAGCTCTGGACCGGAACAGCTGCTGACAAAATTGCAAAAGTGACAAAAAGTGTAAAAAGTACAACTCCAAGCCTAACGCAGCTAAATCAGAAGTGAAAAGGTATTTCCCCCTTTGGAAACCCTTGCAACGGTCCCTCACGCAAAGTTTTCTGCTGCCGCTAAGCCACAATCTCTAAAAAACCACGTGGTGGCATGCTATTAAATTGGGGGCGGAAAACGCGGAAATAAGTGTTTTCCTGTACTGGCAAGACAGGAACAGACGTGTGTATCAACGTTGACTGAGGTTTGAACTCAAGATCGAGGTGATTTCACCTGATTTCTTTGACCACGTCCACTATTCGGGCGTTCTTTTTACCGATTATTTCAACTTTTTAAAACTTTTATGTTTTAAAATTGACGTTTTATTTTAACCTTGACCTGTATTGTCCACTTTTCGTTCTACAAATTTTACAACTTTTACAAAATCACGTTTTTACAACTTTTACAATCTTATTTTAAAACTTGACAATGCCGCTTGCTCATTCCCCGCAAACAACCTGTGCGACGTCGCCCATTGGCAGGACACCTAAATCGGTGTCTTTTGCTGACCCACAAAGGTGTCTGAACTACTCGGATCCTAGTGACCTATCCTTCAATAAATATGGGCCAAGACATCCCGACGCCACGCCATTTGTGCCACCTAAATATAGGAAGCAGCGGTTAACCGACGATGGAAGGGACAACTTAGCCTCGAAAAGCAGGGAACTTTTGAGACAAATTGAGGAAGATTTAGAAACGGCAAGAAACCTAAAAAACACGATCAAAGACTCGATAAAAGAGAAGTTAAGAAAACTAGATGACCTTATCGTAGACCTGGCCGAATATGTCGAGCCTGGAAATATTACCCCGGGATACCACCCTAGCGTCCGTACCCAGACATCGCCGGAGGCCCATTCAAGCCCACATCGAATGGGAAGCAACATGCGGGACATGGAAGCAAACATTAAGACGATGGCTGGGATGCTGGAGGAAAACACCAAATGTATCCAAGAAATACAAAATATGCTCAGCCACAAAAGCGAGCACAAATCGACATACTCCGAGGTCACGGCGGGTAGTAGCGGGAAAACTAGCCACTCCCATGCTACACTCCATTCAGTTGCTATTTCGTCAACAGAACTCGTGACAGGAGAAGAAATCTTGGAGCAGGTGAGGGAAGCAGTTGGTGAGGATAATGAGTGGATAAGGGTCGAAAGAGTGAGAAAAGCAAAAGAGGGAAAAGTCATTGTAAGCTGCATCTCAAAAGAAGAAAGAAAGAAACTAAAAGAAAGAGTAGAAAAGAGAAAGGAATTGAGAGTTGAAGAAATCTACAATAAAGACCCTCTCCTCATATTTAAAAATGTGCTAAAAAAGACCACGAGCGAAGAATTAATAGATAGGCTAAGAAAACAAAATAGGAAAATATTTGAAGGTATCGGGCAAGAAGAAAATAGAATGGAAGTAAAGTTTAAGAAAACGGCGAGAAACCAACTGCTTAACCACGTGGTGATACGGGTGGCACCAGCCATCTGGAACAAGATGGCGACGGCTGGCTCAGTGCACGTTGACATGCAAAGGATTTATGTGGAGGACTATTCGCCGCTCATCCAGTGTTCAATGTGCCTAGGCTACGGCCA
This sequence comes from Elegia similella, assembly GCA_947532085.1. Taxonomy (NCBI): domain Eukaryota; kingdom Metazoa; phylum Arthropoda; class Insecta; order Lepidoptera; family Pyralidae; genus Elegia; species Elegia similella. The sequence goes on along the minus strand of OX383933.1, from coordinate 29,265,619 downwards.
TGTTAGGAAGTACTGCGGAAAAAATACGGAAAAGTGCAGCCACTGTGGTGGCGACCACAGGAAGACGGAATGCGCTAGCTGGTTGGCTGGAGCACCCCCATCGTGCCTGAACTGCATCGCGGAAGATAATGAGGTTAGAAACCATAATGCTTTTAGTAGTGCATGCCAGGTCAGGCAAAGGTGGGATGCCCTGGCCAGGTCCAGGGTGGCCTATTCCTAAAAAAAGTTAAAACTTAAACATTGCATAGCAACCTGATTTTGTTGTGGCTAATGGTTTATCATTAAAAACGCAAAAACTGTAGCGGAAAACTATGCAATGTTCAGGTAAACAACCAAAATCACGAGGCTATAGAAGTGGCTTTGTATCTGGAAATATATTATTGCCTCAACAAAGTGCGCGATAGACAAGTGATTATGTATAGGGCCATAAGTATAAATGACGTAGTAAATAGGATCTAACAAGCCGTTTTTTGTTTTTAACTTTCGACTTATTATACAAAATAATGTTATTGATAACAAATTCTTAGTAAATAAGCTTCATTATAGTGAAATAAGATACGCACATCTTTTTACATTTAGATTAAATTTTATTATGTGAGCATTTTTATTAAATAGGATAATAACGTTAAAATTTTAGACCCACATCTGTAATTCGTTAATTTTTAAGGCGGAAAATAATTCTAAATTTTTCCGCCTTAAAAATTACCCAATAAAATACTTTAAAAAATTCTAGCTATAATTTAATACTGTATAATACTAAGTGTGCAAGAAAACGATAAAATATGAAAATAATTAGTGAAGCTATAAATTCATACTGAGAATGTAAACAAATCTGTTGATACGATTAAAAACTGTAAGAGATATGACCAGCAATCCATTTAAGAGTAGTAAATAAGCAAATAAAATAGGTGAATAGAAATAAAATGTATAAAACTGTAAACAAATAAAATGATAAGTTTATTTAGAAAATAAGTACTTATACACGTAACAGTTTATAAATATAATGTTGAATTGGTATAGAATGAATATATTAGATTGGAATGAAAATAACTTAGAAAAGAATACATGTTTTACATAACTTTATTGTGAAATAAATATTATTGTATAAACTCTGCAAACAAAAAGCAATATAGTTCCACTTTGACTAAAAATTACTTTGTTAACTTTAGAAATAAAATAAGTTTAAAATTATATAAGAGAATTTAGAAGCAGACTATAAATGCAAGTTTATATAATTATAGTATAAGTTATAAATGTATAGAGCGATATGTAATGTAAATAAAGACTCTGCGAGCTATGGCAGGGGATTCTGGTCCAAATAAACTCCCTCTGGGTGTGGCTAGCACCGGGGGAAAACTTAAAAAAAAAAAAAAAAAAAAAAAAAAAAAAACCTAACCTAACCTAACCTAACCTAACCTAACCTAACCTAACCTAACCTAACCTAACCTAACCTAACCTAACCTAACCTAACCTAACCTAACCTAACCTAACCTAACCTAACCTAACCTAACCTAACCTAACCTAACCTAACCTAACCTAACCTAACCTAACCGCACCCAGCACAACAAGCCGAATTAGAGTTCCGTACCCTGGTAGACCGGCAAGACGTACAGGCAAATAGTGACTACAATGTCAAGACCTATACTGATGGCAGTAAAATTGATGAGGGAGTAGGCGCCGCCTTATCCATCTGGATAGGCGACGAGGAAACCAAAAACATCAAACTTCGACTGTCACCATACTGCACGGTGTATCAGGCGGAACTGCTGGCCATACATAAGGCGGTGAGCTACGCGGAAAAACACAGAGCCTGTACTTTTGGGATTTACAGCGACTCAATGTCAGCTTTGCAAACCGTCACGAACCCGTCTTCCCTCCACCCGCTTGCAGTAGACATAAGGGAAATGTTGAGAAACATTTCCCAACAGAATAAAACCGTGAAATTATTCTGGATAAAAGCACACGCAGGGTTGGAGGGAAACGAAAGGGCAGATAAACTGGCAAAAGAAGCCGCTGTAAATTCCAAAAGGAAAGCTGACTATGATCTGTGTCCGAGCTCATACGCCAAGAAAATCCTGAGAGGCAACACAAGGCGGGAGTGGGAGCGGAGATACGGCGCCGGGGAAACTGCAGGTATCACCAAGATCTTCTTCCCAAACACTACGGACGCCTATAAGATAGTGCGCGAGATGCAACCGACGAATCTTATAACCCAACTATTGACAGGACATGGGGGTTTTGCCCAATACTTGCATAGGTTTAAGTTAAAGGAGGATCCCTCGTGCGCATGCGATCCTAGTGTAGACGAAACGGTTCCTCACCTGATAGTCGACTGCCCAATTTACGGCCAATCAAGGATGGATCTGGAAAATGAAATAGAGTGCAAATTGACAGTAGAAAATCTGCCGTCAATTATAAAAAGTAAAAGTAGAAATAGGTTTCTTAACTACTGTTATAAAATAGTCGAAAAAGTAAACAAAAGGAATAAGAACTAAGAAAATATGTTGTCATAATATGAAAATATTATAGCACATCATTAAAAGGAAGGAAGGTAAAAAATGTAAATATAAAATAAGGGCAAAAATAGTAGTAAGGTACCAGCATATAAAAATAATGTACTAGACTTAAGATATAAAACTACGAAATGTATCCAACACTAGATTATAGATTGTAATACGTAAGTAAATATAAAAACTATTATTGTATAATTAGACAGATGAGAAATAACACTGTAGATTAAAACACAAAAGTGTCAGTCATAAGAGCAGTCTTGTATAAAATAAGGAAAAAAGTCAAGATAGACATATAAGGGTAAATAAAATGTAATAATTAAGACTAGGAGTATAATATTAGTGTAAATAAAATAAATAGATTATATCTATTGTACAGCTTTATATTTCTCATCCTTACAGTCTACTGTAAAGATGAGAAATATAAAACTGCAAACAAAACATTGTCTATAGAGATTAAGTTAGAAGTATATAATTGTTAAGTGATAAAAATTTAAGGCTCTGAAATAATTAGATAGAGATAAGAAAATGAAAATCAGAGAGAGATTGGAATAAAATTATTTCCCCCACAACCTAAAGTCCTGTCCAAACAAAATATAAAAGAGAAGCAGATAGTGAAGCCTAGACGGTAATCCCAACCGTAAAAGAGCAATAGATGATGTATGATAGAGAAAGTATGAAGAATGAAAGTGCGAGAAGCATACAAGCGAGAACTGGTATGAATGAGCTCGAAGAGAACACAGGCTCCGACCACGTTGGAGGTAGTAGTATAAATAAAAAAAAAAAAAAAAAAAAAAAAAAAAAAAAAAAAAAAAAAAAACCTAACCTAACCTAACCTAACCTAACCTAACCTAACCTAACCTAACCTAACCTAACCTAACCTAACCTAACCTAACCTAACCTAACCTAACCTAACCTAACCTAACCTAACCTAACCTAACCTAACCTAACCTAACCTAACCTAACCTAACCTAACCTAACCTAACCTAACCTAACCTAACCTAACCTAACCTAACCTAACCTAACCTAACCTAACCTAACCTAACCTAACCTAACCTAACCTCAAATTTTGTGTTCGCGAATCTTAATCTGTTTTAGCTGCCGCGTATATATCCATTAGCTTACCCCAAAATAATAGTATTTCAATAGAAAGAACCTACCTTCACCTGTTAAATCACCTAATACTTACCCATTTGCATATATCTCAAATTTGGTCATTTTTACAGCTGTTTTTCGCTCCTAACATATATATCTTCTACTTTTTTCTACCTGGTACTGGTATTTCATCTTCCTCTAGCCGCCCCGCGTCGATTTGTAGCGTTTCCGCCGCAAACCGGCAAAAGATCTGCCCTCCAGGCCTCCTGTAGTGATTTCAAAGTATCAAAAATTAACATTTTGTTCGATTTCCAAAAATTTTCCATCGAAAGTACTTCTGCTTTATTACGTTTTCAGTGCCTCCCGTCACGCCGCGTCGTTTGACGTATCATTTATCAAAATCGGCTCAGTAGTTTCTGAATTATTAAGGATTTTCTGATATTTAGGTATCAAAAAGTCTACCTAAGGCGAGTTTACGTAAATCGATTTCAAATTTTGTGTTCGCGAATCTTAATCTGTTTTAGCTGCCGCGTATATATCCATTAGCTTACCCCAAAATAATAGTATTTCAATAGAAAGAACCTACCTTCACCTGTTAAATCACCTAATACTTACCCATTTGCATATATCTCAAATTTGGTCATTTTTACAGCTGTTTTTCGCTCCTAACATATATATCTTCTACTTTTTTCTACCTGGTACTGGTATTTCATCTTCCTCTAGCCGCCCCGCGTCGATTTGTAGCGTTTCCGCCGCAAACCGGCAAAAGATCTGCCCTCCAGGCCTCCTGTAGTGATTTCAAAGTATCAAAAATTAACATTTTGTTCGATTTCCAAAAATTTTCCATCGAAAGTACTTCTGCTTTATTACGTTTTCAGTGCCTCCCGTCACGCCGCGTCGTTTGACGTATCATTTATCAAAATCGGCTCAGTAGTTTCTGAATTATTAAGGATTTTCTGATATTTAGGTATCAAAAAGTCTACCTAAGGCGAGTTTACGTAAATCGATTTCAAATTTTGTGTTCGCGAATCTTAATCTGTTTTAGCTGCCGCGTATATATCCATTAGCTTACCCCAAAATAATAGTATTTCAATAGAAAGAACCTACCTTCACCTGTTAAATCACCTAATACTTACCCATTTGCATATATCTCAAATTTGGTCATTTTTACAGCTGTTTTTCGCTCCTAACATATATATCTTCTACTTTTTTCTACCTGGTACTGGTATTTCATCTTCCTCTAGCCGCCCCGCGTCGATTTGTAGCGTTTCCGCCGCAAACCGGCAAAAGATCTGCCCTCCAGGCCTCCTGTAGTGATTTCAAAGTATCAAAAATTAACATTTTGTTCGATTTCCAAAAATTTTCCATCGAAAGTACTTCTGCTTTATTACGTTTTCAGTGCCTCCCGTCACGCCGCGTCGTTTGACGTATCATTTATCAAAATCGGCTCAGTAGTTTCTGAATTATTAAGGATTTTCTGATATTTAGGTATCAAAAAGTCTACCTAAGGCGAGTTTACGTAAATCGATTTCAAATTTTGTGTTCGCGAATCTTAATCTGTTTTAGCTGCCGCGTATATATCCATTAGCTTACCCCAAAATAATAGTATTTCAATAGAAAGAACCTACCTTCACCTGTTAAATCACCTAATACTTACCCATTTGCATATATCTCAAATTTGGTCATTTTTACAGCTGTTTTTCGCTCCTAACATATATATCTTCTACTTTTTTCTACCTGGTACTGGTATTTCATCTTCCTCTAGCCGCCCCGCGTCGATTTGTAGCGTTTCCGCCGCAAACCGGCAAAAGATCTGCCCTCCAGGCCTCCTGTAGTGATTTCAAAGTATCAAAAATTAACATTTTGTTCGATTTCCAAAAATTTTCCATCGAAAGTACTTCTGCTTTATTACGTTTTCAGTGCCTCCCGTCACGCCGCGTCGTTTGACGTATCATTTATCAAAATCGGCTCAGTAGTTTCTGAATTATTAAGGATTTTCTGATATTTAGGTATCAAAAAGTCTACCTAAGGCGAGTTTACGTAAATCGATTTCAAATTTTGTGTTCGCGAATCTTAATCTGTTTTAGCTGCCGCGTATATATCCATTAGCTTACCCCAAAATAATAGTATTTCAATAGAAAGAACCTACCTTCACCTGTTAAATCACCTAATACTTACCCATTTGCATATATCTCAAATTTGGTCATTTTTACAGCTGTTTTTCGCTCCTAACATATATATCTTCTACTTTTTTCTACCTGGTACTGGTATTTCATCTTCCTCTAGCCGCCCCGCGTCGATTTGTAGCGTTTCCGCCGCAAACCGGCAAAAGATCTGCCCTCCAGGCCTCCTGTAGTGATTTCAAAGTATCAAAAATTAACATTTTGTTCGATTTCCAAAAATTTTCCATCGAAAGTACTTCTGCTTTATTACGTTTTCAGTGCCTCCCGTCACGCCGCGTCGTTTGACGTATCATTTATCAAAATCGGCTCAGTAGTTTCTGAATTATTAAGGATTTTCTGATATTTAGGTATCAAAAAGTCTACCTAAGGCGAGTTTACGTAAATCGATTTCAAATTTTGTGTTCGCGAATCTTAATCTGTTTTAGCTGCCGCGTATATATCCATTAGCTTACCCCAAAATAATAGTATTTCAATAGAAAGAACCTACCTTCACCTGTTAAATCACCTAATACTTACCCATTTGCATATATCTCAAATTTGGTCATTTTTACAGCTGTTTTTCGCTCCTAACATATATATCTTCTACTTTTTTCTACCTGGTACTGGTATTTCATCTTCCTCTAGCCGCCCCGCGTCGATTTGTAGCGTTTCCGCCGCAAACCGGCAAAAGATCTGCCCTCCAGGCCTCCTGTAGTGATTTCAAAGTATCAAAAATTAACATTTTGTTCGATTTCCAAAAATTTTCCATCGAAAGTACTTCTGCTTTATTACGTTTTCAGTGCCTCCCGTCACGCCGCGTCGTTTGACGTATCATTTATCAAAATCGGCTCAGTAGTTTCTGAATTATTAAGGATTTTCTGATATTTAGGTATCAAAAAGTCTACCTAAGGCGAGTTTACGTAAATCGATTTCAAATTTTGTGTTCGCGAATCTTAATCTGTTTTAGCTGCCGCGTATATATCCATTAGCTTACCCCAAAATAATAGTATTTCAATAGAAAGAACCTACCTTCACCTGTTAAATCACCTAATACTTACCCATTTGCATATATCTCAAATTTGGTCATTTTTACAGCTGTTTTTCGCTCCTAACATATATATCTTCTACTTTTTTCTACCTGGTACTGGTATTTCATCTTCCTCTAGCCGCCCCGCGTCGATTTGTAGCGTTTCCGCCGCAAACCGGCAAAAGATCTGCCCTCCAGGCCTCCTGTAGTGATTTCAAAGTATCAAAAATTAACATTTTGTTCGATTTCCAAAAATTTTCCATCGAAAGTACTTCTGCTTTATTACGTTTTCAGTGCCTCCCGTCACGCCGCGTCGTTTGACGTATCATTTATCAAAATCGGCTCAGTAGTTTCTGAATTATTAAGGATTTTCGGCAAAAAATCGCCCTCCCACCCACCCTTAATTCATCAGGCAGGTAAACTCGGACGCCTATATAGGAAAAATAAGTTTTCAAAATGGTAGTGTCAAGGTCGCCCACTAGGAAGGACGATCAAATGTCATCATTTTCGCAGACCAGAAATGAGTCTCCGGGCCCCGTTGTGGTTGCTGCCTCTCCCGAGGAAATTATCCCAGCGGTGGCCGGGACAACCTCCCAAACGCCTCCTCTTAATGATCAGATTGGACTGGAATCTACCAATCCACCTCTGAGCCAGGACCCCACTACATCTTCCATATCCGAGTCCACTTCTACCTCTGTAAAACCTGCAGTCCCGGCAAAATCAAAAACTAAAAACACCGAAGTCGAGCTGCCGGCACGAGCCGAAGATGTGGTCCACATGGACTCCTATGTGGCGGCAGTAACTAAATTAACTTATAGTATTAATAAGTCGGTAAACGAAGGCAAAAGTGTTACAGCCTATAATAAGAAAATGATCGCCGCCGCTGCGCAGGAGATCCAGAAGGCCACCCAAATGATTGTCAAAATTACCGCGGCCGCACCCTCACTCAAGAAGCCTGTAGATTCTTCTCGTTCCCCCTCACTAGAGCAAATAAAAGAAACTGTAGCCATGACCGTAAGTGAGGTTTTGGCATCGACGTCACGGAAAACAGGGAACCCCATACCCCCACAATCCCCGCTCTCCGAGCCAGCTACAGCGGAGAAAGAGACAGAGGCCAGACTGTTAAAACAGTTGGAAGTAAACGCGAAACTGGTTGAGGAGAGCAATAGGAAAATACAGGAGTTTAACGAGAGAGTGACAGCCCTGATGGATGCCGGGGAGGCGATGACAACATACGCCAATGTAACCGCAGGACAAGCCCGGGACACCAGCACCATCACCAAACGCGGCACGCTCCACTCCGTCAAGGTGACGTCCGTTGATGAGACGGAAACAGGAGAGGAAGTGTTGAGCAAGGTAAGAGGCGCCGTAGATGCGAAGGAGGGCTGGATCGAAGTGCGGAATGTGAGGAAGGCCAAAGATAGGAAAGTCATCATAGGTCTGGCTACAAAGGAAGAGAGGGAGAAGCTGAAAAAACGCCTTCAAAAGGAAAACTCCCAGCTCAACGTCGAGGACATCGAGAACAAAGATCCGCAGCTAGTGCTTAGAGGAGTCCTCTCCGTACATAAGGACGAGGATGTCATAAAAGCGTTTAGGAATCAGAATAAGGATATTGTACGTGGACTCGACGAAAGCGAGAGTAGAATAATAATAAAGTACAGGCGCAAGGCGAGAAATCCTCACACAAACCACATCGTGATGAGCGTCGCGCCAACTATTTGGCAAAGGGCGACCGCAAGAGCTGCAGTACAAATAGATCTGCAGACGATAGAGGTGGAGGACCAGTCACCGCTGGTCCAGTGCACTCGCTGTCTAGGCTACGGCCATAGCAAGCGCTTTTGCAGTGAACCGGCGGACCTGTGTAGCCACTGCGGTGGTCCGCACATGAGGACCGAGTGCGCCGAATGGTTGGCAAGAGAGCCCCCGAAATGTCACAACTGCTTCAAAGCTGAGCTAGAGCAAACGGCGCATAACGCCTTCAGCATGGCCTGCCCCATACGTAGGAAGTGGGACGCATTGGCCCGCTCAACTGTAGCGTATTGCTAAGGGCAGCCAGGAGAAGAAAATCCACTATCGAGTGGCGCAAGCAAATCTTCAACGCAAAAGGTTAGCCACAAATGAAATATTTGTGGAGGCCGAAAAAAGGGGAATAGCGATAGCGCTGCTGCAAGAGCCCTACATTGGAGCAGGAAGAGAGGTAAAAGGAGCTAGAGGGATGCGGGTGTTCCAAAACACCGGGAATAAAGAGGGAGTTGTGAAAGCTGCGATTATGATATTCGACCAATCCTTGAGCGTCACGCAATACCCAGAACTTACTACCAACAACATTGCGGTAGTAGGGATAAAAATAGGTAAGTGGAACATCACGTTTGTCTCCTTTTACTTTGAGGGAGAATTACCACTAGACCCCTACCTCGAACATCTCACAAAAATAAAAAACAAAGTAGGTACCAACAACCTAGTCATCGCAGGGGATTCAAATTCAAAAAGCTCCTGGTGGGGAAGTCCATTCACGGAAGAGAGAGGGGAAACAGTCCTGGCGGCCTTCGAAGAACTTGATTTAACTGTACTAAATACGGGAGAAATTCCGACCTTTGACACTATTCGGGGGGGTAAACGCTACACTAGTTTCGTTGACATTACGGCGTGTGCAACGAACTTGCTGGACCTGGTAGATGACTGGCGCGTGGATGAGAGTCTTACAACAGCGGACCACAACGGTATTCAATTCAACATATATACAGAAAGGAAAATTGGAATACATGTAGAAAGAACAACACGAATTTACAATACAAAGAAGGCGAATTGGTCCGAGTTCCGCGAAAAGATAAAACAAACCACGCAGGAAAAAGACATAACCATCGAAACAGTCAGAAACGCACAGTCTACCGAACAGATAGAGGAATTGATCAAAAAATACACTGAAGCCATCACTGCTGCATGTGAGCACGCAATACCTAAAAAGAAAACTAGAGAAAAACTTACCTTGCCGTGGTGGTCCGAAGAACTCGCAAAGATGAAGCACGAAGTCGCCACTAGGAAGCGCAGAATCCGTTGCGCAGCCCCAGTTAGAAGAGCGAAGGTCGTCGGGGAGTACCTGGAAAGTAAAAAAGCATATGAGGAAAGAGCAGCCAAGGCACAGGTCAACAGCTGGAAAGAATTTTGCGAAAAACAAGATAAAGAAGGCGTTTGGGAAGGGATATATAGGGTCATAGGAAGGGTTACTAAGAGAGGAGAAGACCTACCGCTGGAAAAAGACGGAAAGCCCCTGGACATGGCGGGCTCGGTCTCGCTTCTGGCCGATACCTTCTATCCAAGGGATTCGGACATAGGCGAGAGTGAGCACCATGCACAGGTCCGATTAAAAGCCGACAAAGCGAATGAAGACGAGCAAGGAAACTCTTGCGAGCCTCCATTCACAATGCTGGAACTAAGGCGAGCTAGCGAGTCCTTCAACCAAAAGAAAGCACCAGGAAAAGACGGCTTTACTGCGGACATATGCCGAAACGCGATTGAGAGTGATCCGGACATCTTTCTATCACTGCTTAATAAATGCCTGGAGCTGTACTACTTCCCACAGCCCTGGAAAGAGGCAATAGTGGTGGTCCTAAAGAAGCCCGGGAAAGACAGTTATACGACCCCAAAATCCCTTAGACCGATAGGCTTGCTGTCAGTAATGGGCAAGATAAATGAAAAGATGGTCATGAACAGACTAAAGCACCACCTCCTACCCAGAATAAGCAACAACCAATACGGCTTCATGCCACAAAAAAGCACCGAAGACTCCCTCTATACCTTAATGAAACATATTCGTAGTAAACTTGACCAAAAGAAAATGGTCACAGTGGTTTCATTGGATATAGAGGGAGCCTTCGACAATGCATGGTGGCCAGCAATAAAGGTGAGATTGGCTGAGGAGGGGTGTCCAGTTGGTATCAGAAGGCTCATAAATAGTTACCTAACCGACAGAAAAGTAACAGTTAGATATGGCGGATCAGAAGCAAGCAGAGACACCAATAAGGGATGCGTACAGGGTTCCATTGGAGGACCTATCCTGTGGAACTTAGTGCTCGATTCCCTATTGAGAAGTCTGGACTCCACTGGGACGTACTGTCAGGCGTTTGCGGACGATGTTGTCCTGATCTTCGACGGTGAAACGGCATTAGAGATAGAGGCGCGTGCAAATGCGGCCCTCGAACATGTCCGGCGGTGGGGTGTCAATAATAAGCTTAAGTTTGCGCCCCATAAAACCAGCGCTATGGTAATTACAAGGAAGCTGAAATATGACACCCCGCGGCTGAGCATGGGCGGGGAAAGCATTTCCATGGCCAATGAAATCAAAATATTAGGTGTCACCGTGGATAGCAAGATGACATTTAACACACATGTCGCAAACGTCTGCCGCAAAGCAATTGGTGTCTATAAACAATTGAGTAGAGCAGCCAAGGCAAGCTGGGGCCTACAACCCGAGGTCATAAGAATCATCTACACAGCCACGGTGGAGCCCATTGTCCTTTACGCGGCCAGTGTGTGGGCACCGGCAGCGGACAAAATTGGCGTGCAGAAGGCACTGGCAACTGTGCAGAGGGGCCTAGCCCAAAAAATATGTAAGGCCTACCGAACGGTCTCCCTGAACTCGGCGCTCCTGTTAGCTGGCCTTCTTCCTCTTGATCTCAGAGTAAAGGAGGCCGCCTTGCTTTATGAGATCAAGAGGGGGATACGTCCGCCGGGACTGGGGGACAGGGAGATCGAACGGATGGCAATAGCCACTGATGCTCCTCACCCCGCCGAACAAATCAGCCTTGAGTTCAAATGCCTGGTCGACCAGGAGCAAGTTGACGCAAATAGCGATTACCAAGTTAGAATTTTCACGGATGGTAGCAAGATTGACGGGGGGGTCGGGGCAGCCCTGTCTATATGGACAGGACAAGCCGAAACCCGAACCGTCAAACTTTGTCTACCATCCTACTGTACCGTATACCAGGCAGAACTCTTGGCGATTTGCGAAGCGGTGAGAAGAGCCAAAAAACATAATGCGAGTAGCTTTGGTGTCTACAGCGACTCCATGTCCGCACTGCAGACCGTAACAAACCCAGGTTCACTCCACCCGTTAGCTGTAGAAACAAGGAAAAATGTCAAAGACATCTTTACACAGAACAAAAAAATATCCTTGTTTTGGATCAAAGCGCACGCGGGTTTGGAGGGGAACGACAGAGCGGACCAACTAGCAAAAGAAGCCGCTGGAGACACCAAAAGGAAAGCACACTATGACCTGTGCCCAGTATCGTACGTCAAGCGTATGATCCGTATGGAATCAACGCAGAAATGGAACGAAAGGTACAAGAAGGGTGAAACGGCCAC